>JARHVA010002367.1:0-2500 GCA_037957365.1 Torreya grandis
TGTAGTTAGAATAAAGTGGATTTAAATGAACTGTATAAGGATGGATGATGTAGTTGGATAGCTTTGAGTTTATCAAATATTTATTGACATAGCCAATACAATTGAAAATAATTTAGTGTTTATTTTGACTATTTGGTGTGGATTGAAACTAAAATTTGACCTATAGGATAGGTATAAAGAGTCCTATAAGCTCTAGGATTAAAATCACTTGTGATTCATTTTGAATTAGGCATGTAAATTAGGTGATCTTTGGGATAAATTTACCTAAGAGGTTGAGAATTGAGTAATGCTACAAAATGCTTCATATTATTCTTGTCACTCAAATTTTCATCAATTTTAGAAAAGTGAGGGTTAATCATGATTTCCACAACATTAGAAATCAACTTTTGATTGAAAGGATTTAGATGTTTGTTGTTATTTGGTTTTGAATGGTGATTTTGGTGTGACTAGTTTGATTGGGACTTAGAAACTTCAAGATATTCGTTATAGTGTTCTTGAGTAATTAATTCATGGTTGAAGTGTGCACCTAACAAGAAGGTAAAAATAAATCTTAGAAGGTCAGGATAACTTTCATGAGATTGACGTATAATAGTGTGGCACCAACAAAACTTATTGGGATTATACCATGGTAGAGGAGGCTTAAAAGGATCAAAATTCATTGGTTAAGAAAGTAGAAACTTTTTCTTGAGTTATTCGAGACTCAAGGGAGGGTAGGAAGGGTTTGCACTGCTTGAAAATGAATCTCCTAATTCAGATTATAATGGAGATTTGGTTGAGATTTATTAATTTTAATTTCATCGGCTGATGTCTAAAAATATCTACTAGCATTTTGAGATGGTTCAAATTGGCTCATAAGGAAATCTTTCCATTTATCTTTAATCAAAGTCCTCTTCTAAATTTTTAAGAGAGAAGATCCTTACTTTGTATTGAAAAGGGGATTTAAGAATGTTGATAAAGAGTATGAAACATTTTTTAACACCCATATCATGGTCCAACTTATGCATCTAGGACTTCCATCACTTGATGAAATCATGAGAAGACTTTATAAGTAGTTGTTTAGCATTGATAAAGTTTCTAATGTTGTTTTGGATAATATTATTAGTTTGGAATTCTTTAAATAGAGCATTAAATAATTATTATAGTTTCACAATTAAGTGAGTTGGAAGTTGATTATATCATTCTAACACATCTCTAACAAAGATTTTGGCTAAAATCTTGGTAGTTGCATACGTGTTGGTTCCAATCCACTCTTTATAGAGGTTTCCAAAGGCTTTAAGATGTAATGTAGGATCAATATTCATGTCATATGTGATTGATATAAAAATACTTCCAATATCCATAGACATAATGAAGGAATCTAATGTTTGTTTTGAATATTTTGAAGCATCATATTACGGATTGGAGATTGGGGAATAAGATTTCCATTAACATCTCAAAGAAGACAAATGTAATTTTGGTTAAGTTGAATTATCATGACTGAAGGAGATTCATTAATCATTTGAAAAATGTGGTTTTCCATTTGAAGCAATTGACTATTGTTGTAAGCTTGCATAAGGGCCATATTTTGTGAAGTGGGTTTGCTAGAATTATTGATTGGAGGAGGATTTTTAGGGTGAGGATTTCCACAATTAGTGTTAAGAGGATAACCATTGTTAGATTTTTTAAGAGAAGGTGAAATGGAATCATGTTGCTTAAATGTGTTGCACTAATGGGGGGAAAACTTGGTGTTATCCTTAGTGTTGTATTTGTGTTGCATGATTCAGTAATTGGTTTGAGATTTGGAATATCAATCAAGGAATATTCATTCATGTTAGAAATGCGAAGATTATCTATGGGATCTTAACCATGATACAAGTATCAAGATCTAGGGTAATTATTTTAAAACTTCCATATGTGATAAGGATATATGTGATGTTATGATCTAGATCTTTGACTATGCAATTTTATTCATGCATTAGAAACCTAGGAGACGGTATGTTTATAAAAAATTCAAAACCTATAAATATAAAAATATTACATGTCAATTAAGCTAAGAAACTAGAAATGGAAACGTAAATATAATCCAACCAATGGTGGGATAGGATTCATATCAATATCACTAGAATGTATGTAAGACTTAAGATGACTAATACAACAATCTTATTGCTCTCTATAATCTAGGATATAAAAATAAATAAAACTATAACTAATATATTATTAAAGGCAACAACATATGAATGATGGTCATACATCTATTAAAGGGTGATCCAAACTCAATATCAAGGGTTTAAGGTTCCAAAGCCTATTCCTAAGATATGGGATATGGGGATTAACTAGGTCCTAAGGTAGAATCAATGATATTAAACAATCATTACAAAAAATGAGGTATCAAGGATATAGTAAGGAAATTACATGAAAGTAACTAAAGAACAAGGGTAACCTACATCCAAGATATAAAATAAAACTAAACTAAGTCAAATATAAAAGCCACAAGGGTTGGTTATAATGTATTCTAAGAAAA